>QJPP01001650.1:0-21582 GCA_003996215.1 Jaltomata sinuosa
TACTAGCTAGGAAAGCACCCGAGGTATGTAAAGCTAAAACTCCCTTCGCCGTATGGCACCAACCTACGTTACGTGTTCCCTCTGCAAAGGTCAATAGCCTATATGAAAAATGAAAACAATATTTTTAGTTGATTCATATGTCAATCTCTTGTTTTTAAAGCTTATAGGTACTCTTATTGCTCCCTTCGCATCAACTTTCTTAATATTTTACATGATCGTAAGTGTCTTTTCTTGAAATCCTTAGAATTCACACGATATGGTCATATATATGTGTCACATATTATAAATGAAATAAATGGCCATAGCATAATTACATTAGCCTATGTGACAACCTATTTGATATAACGATAAGTTAAAGCAAGAACTAGCGTTTGGATAGTGATATTATATTCAAAAAGTTAACTATTATATATAGAGATCTTACTTAATATTTTGACAATATTTGCCATAGATTACATGCCATAGGCATGTTAAGGCATTGCTTGATAAAATATAGCGAAGGGAGGGTATTCATAGGTTCTACTTGACACACCCGCGTGATATTTTTTTGTGCACATGATTGAGACCAGACCCTTATAGTGAGCCCGAACATTATGGCATACCCTCTCTCGTGGCACTATTTGTATTTGGAGTCAGCTGGAAGGTCATGCACTAGTTTCCCCCTGACTCGAGCCAATACATGACATATGTGGCCTGCAGGTAGACTCTTATAGTGAGCCCTCAAAGCGCGTACCTCGTATCAGACCGCGATTATAGTCATGTGTATAAAATCATACCAACAAGTATTTGAGCAACATATGCTTTTCACTGTGACCTGGATTGCCTTTGGTAGGCCATCACTTGATCATTTTTATTAAATATAATGTAAGTACGTCACCTACGCAAGCCATAGGGGCTATATTATAATGAACGATTCTTTGAACATTATACGAAGAACTAGTAAGGTTGGTGCATAGGTTACAGTTTCATATCGTATGTCTATTACTTGTATGCTCATAATTCTTTCGTTTTGACATTTGATTCATATGAGCTTCCATACTTATCTACTTGTTATTTTTTCTACTTTACATACCAGTACATGTTGTGTATGTACTGATGTCCTTACGTTCGGGGCACTATATTTTCTTATAAATACAGGGTCAGGTTCACAGGGGGGCAGACACCCGCGTTAGGTTCTTTTGCTACCTTCAGTTGATATTTTGGTGAGCTTCATCTCTATCTGGAGGCAAATTAGGTATAGATCTCTAGTTTGGTACATCGGGGCCTGTCCTGACTAGTTATTAGTAGTATAGCAATTTGTATCTTTTAGAGGCTTCCTTGACATTATCTAGTGTCACATTGAACAGTTTTTGTTCAAATGACTTTGTGGTATAAATATATACATCATATGTAAATTTTTCGCTCGTTTATTGATTTGTGACTTTGTATATGTCATAGATTACTCGTAGCAGGTAGTCATACGATACTTGTTCGCCCCTCTGATTTGGGGCATGACAATATTATTTTTGTTATCTATTTTCTTCGTCTCTTTCCCTTGCTTTCGCTTATTAAACTGTTTCTTCCACTTAGATTGTTAGGTAGTAGCCCATTACTAACTGTTTTGGGGTACGGGGATTAGTTTGCCTACTGGGGGTTGTAGGTTCCATCAGGACCGAGAAATCGGGTTGTGACAGCTTGGTATTAGAGCGCTAGGTTCACTGGTGTCATCGGTATAGGAGAAAATGTCTAGTAGAGTCCTGCGGATTGGGGTGGAGACATTCGTACACAATCTTCGGGAGGCTATAGTGACATCTTAGGAAAAATGGACTTTTCTTGTTTCTCTCTCGTGTGTAGTATCCTTGAAAGTTTCTGGGAATCTCACTTGTTCTAGTTCACTCTACTGCAGATGGTTCATACGAGATCTTCGGCTTCTGGCGGAGGAGAGCCTCCTACCTCTGCACCTCCAACTCCAGCTAGGGGCTGGGGTGGTCGTAGGAGTAGAGGTAGGAGTCATGGATGCCCCAGAGCAGCGGTACCTGCTAGAGCTGCTAGAGTTGAGGTAGAGCCCCAGTATGATTATGAGCCCGAGTTCATCCCTGAGCAGCAGCGTGTGCACCCAGGGGCAGCCCAGGTAGCACCAGCTCCAGTACCAGTTCCAGCAACAGTTTCTGTGCCAGCTTTAGTGCAGCTCAGTCTTCGGATATTAGGGGTTTACTTGTTCAACTTCTGGGTATGATTGGGGAGAAACCTTCTGAGGTAGCACCTACTTCCACTCAGGGGGAAGCCCTGGGTGTTCAGACTATGGCTCCCCATGCTGAGGTTGTTCCGATTCCATCAGCTGCACAGCCTCTTTCTCCGCGCCCAGCTATGACAGATAGGGAGCAAAAGGCCTTGGGTAGATTTTTGAGGTTGGCACCACCGAGATTTGCTAGTATGCCGAGTCAGGACCCATACAATTTTATTACTACCTGTGAGAAGATGTTGCATCATTGGGGTTGTTGGAGACTCACGGGGTTAGCTACACTATATATCAGCTGGAGGGCCCAGCAAAGTTATGGTAGAGGGCACAGGTTGCTTGCAGATCTTCTACATCACCTTCTTTGACTTGGTTCAAGTTCTATAAGGCCTTCATGGCCAAATTCTTACCTCAGAGTGACAGAGAGAGGCAGAAAAAGGAGTTCACTAGGCTTGCTTAGGATACTATGACTATCTCAGAGTACGAGACACGTTTCCATCATCATTCTCCATTTGGGGCCATGATTATGCCTACTGAGGCTGACAGGGTCCGTAGATTTATTTGGAGGCTATGGAGAGAGTTTAGAGAGCTTGTAGAGATATTGGTTGCTAGTGGTCAGTCTTTCCAATCTATCACAGACTATTCCCGTACGGTATAGGATTTGTGTCATCATGACACCAGGGCCAGAGATAAGAGGCCTCGACATTAGGGTGGCTACAGTAGTTCCAGACATGGTGGTAGAGGTTCAGGCCAGTGGGGCCGGAGTTATCAACCATAGCAGCACCAGGGTCAATCCAGCTAATCAATTTAGATTTCACTTCAGATTTCTGGTAGTAACCAGTTTGAGCAGGGTCAGAGTAGCCATTAGGGCTACATAAGCAAATCTTTAAGGGGTATAGCTTTTGGGGCATTAGGTCGTGGTGTCCATGCGGGTTCTTCTAGTTCATCCCAACCGAATAGGTCATCGGGGGCTTGTTTTACTTGTGGTGTGGTTGGTTATTTTGCTAGAGATTGCCTCCAGCAGGGTACTTACAGCCAGCCGCTCCTGGCTCAGCCTATTCGCTCAGTTCAGCCACTGGCTCGAGAAGGTGGTATTCAGGGTAGAGGTAGTGCTTCACGTGGCAAAGCAAGTGGTAGGGATGGCGTTCGGGCAGGTGCAGGTCGTCGTCAGTTCTATGCGGTCCCTGGGAGACCGGAGGTAGAGGCCTCGGATGCTATGATTACAGGTATAATTTCTATATGCCATCGGTCTGCTACAGCTTTATTTGATCCAAGATCCACTTGTTCATATGTATCTGTCTACTTTCTGCCTTGTTTGGGGTTGGCTAGTGAGCCATTATCCATTCATGTTTCTGTTTTGACCCAGTAGGAGATTCTTTAGTAATAGATCGGATTGTAAGATCTTGTGTGATATCTATTGGTGATTTGCAGACTTGGGGTGATTTGATGATCCTTGACATGTTAGATTTTGATGTGATACTGCGCATGGACTGATTATCACCTCACCATGCGGTTTTGAATTGTTATGCCAAGACCGTTACCATAGCCATGCCCGGTGTATCCCCGATTATGTGGCAGGGTTCTGTTAGCCATGCACTGTTTGGGATCATCTCTTGTTTTCGAGCTAGGAATTTGATTTCCCATGGGTGTTTAGCTTATCTAGCATATATCCGAGATGCTAGTGCTAACCCTTTATCTCCTGAGTCTGTTCCTGTGGTTAGAGACTTCCTAGATATATTTCCTACCGACCTGTCAGGCCTTCCACCTGAGAGAGATGTTGATTTTTCCATTGAGTTAGAGATGGGCACCATACCCATTTCTATTTCTCCCTACCGTATGGCTCCTACTGAGTTGAGAGAGCTTAAGGCGAAGCTCCAGGATTTGTTAGCTAAGGGGTTCATTAGAACGAGTGTGTTTCCTTGGGGTGCTCCTATTCTCTTCGTGAAGAAGAAGGATGGGTCGATGCGGATATGTATTGATTATCGGTAGTTGACAGTGAAGAATATGTATCTGATGCCGAGGATTGATGACTTATTTGATCAGCTTCAGGGTTCATCCATGTTTTTGAAGATTGATTTGAGGTCCGGCTACCATCAATTGAGGATTAGGGTGGAGGACATCCCTAAGATAGCATTCAGGACACGTTATGGCCATTATGAGTTCCTGGTGATGTCTTTTGGGCTGAGTAATGCCCCTGCAGCTTTCATGGACCTGATGCATAGGGTGTTTAGCCCGTACTTGGATATGTTCATGATAGTCTTCATAGATGACATTCTGATATACTCGAGGAGCAGGGACGAGCATGAGCAGCACTTGAGGACTGTACTTCAGACTTTGAGAGATCATCGGCTTTATGCCAAGTTCTCAAAGTGTGAGTTTTGGCTTGATTCAGTTGCATTCCTAGGACACGTGCTGTCTAAGGATAGGATTAGAGTTGATCCGGGTAAGATTTATGTGGTTCGTGATTGGCCTAGATCCACTATTATTACTAAGGTTCACAGTTTTGTTGGGTTAGCAGGTTACTATAGGAGGTTTGTTCAGGCATTTTCTTCCATAGTAGCACCCTTGACTATGCTAACTAGGAAGGATGTTCCATTTCAGTGGTCGAATTAGTGCGAGGATATCTTCCAGAGGCTTAAGGCCTTATTAACTTCCACTCCAGTTTTGACCTTGTCGGTCGAGGGTCAGGGTTTCACCATGTATTGTGATGCTTCTGGGGTTGGTCTTGGTTGTGTGTTGATGTAGTAGGGTCGAGTGATAGCATATGCATCGAGGCAGCTGAAGTTTCAAGAGCGTAACTACCCCACTAATGACTTAGAGTTGGCGGCGGTAATCTTCACGCTCAAGATCTGGAGGCATTATTTATATGGAGTTCATTGTGAGATATTCACCGACCACCATAGTCTTTAGTACATTATGAGTCAGCGAGAGCTGAACTCGAGGCAGAGGAGATGGATTAAGTTGGTAAAGGACTACAATTTCACTATTCTATACCATACGGGCAAGGCAAACATGGTAGCGGATGCCTTGAATCAGAAGGCAGTGAGTATGGGAAGCCTAGCTTCACTTTCAGTTTCTGAGCGACCATTGGCCTTTGACATCCAGTCCTTGGCTAACCGGTTGGTTAGGCTTGACTTGTCGGATCCTAGCAGAGTTCTTACCAGTGTTGAGGTCCATTCTACTCTAGTTGATCAGATTCAGAGCCGACAGTTTGAGGATCAGAGTTTGTGTGACCTTCATGATCAGGTAGTTCGGGGTGAGGCCAGCCAGGCAACTTTGGGTTCTGATGGTATTTTGAGGTTTGATAGTCCTTCTTGTGTTGCGAGGGTTGAAATTTGATTCAGTTGATACTCTATGAGGCACATTGTTCTAGATACTCCATTCATCATGGCGCAGCGAAGATGTATAGAGATTTGAGGCAGCTTTACTAGTGAAATGGTATGAAGCAGGATGTAGCAGAGTTCGTATCTCGGTGCTTAAACTGTCAGCAGGTAAAGTTTGAGCACATGAGACTGGGTGGTTTGATGCAGCGACTTCCCATTCCAGAGCAGAAGTAGGAAAGTATTACTATGGATTTCGTTGTTAGTTTGCCTCATACTTCTTGGGGTTTTGATTCCATTTGGGTGATTATGGATCGGCGGACTAAGCTGGCCCACTTCTTATCGGTTCAAACTTCCTACGGTGCTGAGAGGTTAGCTCAGATTTATATCCGTGAGGTTGTTCGATTGCACGGGGTCCCAACTTCTATCATTTCAAACTGCGGCACTCAGTTCACATCTCAATTCTGGAGAACTATACAAAGAGACTTGGGTACAGAGGTTCAGCTTAGTACTGCTTTCAACCTTCTGACAGATGGAAAGTCCGAGAGGACTAATCAGGTCTTGGAGGACATGCTTCGGGCTTCTGTTCTTGACTTTGGAGGTTTACGGGATCAGTTTGTGCAATTGGTCTAGTTTGCTTATAATAATAGCTTTCATTCGAGCATTGGCATGGCACCTTTTGAGGCCTTGTATGGTAGGCATTGCAGATCACCGATTGGTGGTTTGATGGGTTAGAGTCCAGATCGCAAAGTACAGACTTTCTTAAAGATTCCTTAGACCCAGTCTGTTTGATTCAGGATAGACTCAGAGCAGCCCAGAGTAGTCAGAAGAGCTACGCTGATTGTAGACATCATGCCTTGGAGTTCAGTGTTGATGACTTGGTTTTCCTTCAAGTATCGCCCGTGAAGGGCATGGTGAGATTTGGTCAGTGGGGTAAGCTTAGCCCCAGGTTCATTGGGCCGTTTGAGATTCTCCAGAGGGTTGGTAGTATTTCTTATATGTTAGCTCTGCCCCTGATGTTTTCAGCTGTTCATCCAGTTTTTCATGTCACGATATTGCACCGGTATGTTCCAGATGAGTCTCATGTATTGCATTGGGATTTAGGGCAGTTAGATGAGAGTTTATCATTTGTTGAGGAGCCGATAGCTATTCTGGCCAGAGATATCAGGAGATTGAGATCTAGGGAGATTTCGATTGTGAAAGTTTAGTGGAGGCATCGTCCGATCGAGGAGGCTACTTGGGAGACCGAGAATGAGTTGCGTGCTCAGTATCCGCAGTTGTTCGAGCTTTCAGGTACTCCCTTCTTCTTGACTTTCGAGGACAAAAGTCTTTTTAATAGTGGATGTTGTGATGACCCTTCCGGTCATCTTCATGTGTATGCATTCATTGTACTATTAGAGCTTTCATGTAGTGGCCCCAAGTTATTCATGGCTTGCTGGGACTGGTAGTTCGGTACCCTAGTCATTCGCTTGGGCATTTTGGCCGTTTGCCTGTTTAAAAGCTTTAACTTAGAATATCATTGACTTTAGTCAACATTCTTAGCTAATGTGCTCAAAATTGAATTCTGACAGTTCCATTAGCTCCGTAGCGTTGAGTTTGGTCTAGTTGGACCTTCAGTAGAGGCTTGAGAACTTCCGGTGTGGGTTTTGTGTTGTTTACTCTGTTTTCAGGCTATTTAAAGTTGAAAGTGTAACTTTGGGTGACTTTCGATAATCGGAGCGTCAGATTTGAAATCCAACGATTCCATCAGCTCTGGAATGTTGAGTTTGAGTTAGGTAGGTGGTTGGTTTGGGTTTCGTGTGAGCTGGGCTCATTTTGGGTGTTTGGTGGCGTGTTGGTTAGAGTTGACTTGGGTCAACATTTCTCTGAAATAACCCTCGTATGGAAGTTACATCGATTCCGTTGGGTCCAAAATATTGTTTCCACTCTGTTTGCTTTATTGGTTTTTGAATATCGGTTTCCGATTGTGCTCGAAATGCCCCGTTGAGTTTTGGAAAGTTGCAGACTTTTGCTATTGCAGGTGTAAGCCTTAGGCCTTAACCGCGATCGCGAGCCTTATTTTTCGCAACTGCGATGAAGCACCTGGACTCATGTTATTCTCGATCGCGTGATTACCTGTCGCGATTGTGACGAAGTCCTTTCCCTTTTATTCATCGCGACCGCGTGGCAAGCCTTCGCAATCGCGATGGTCTAGCCAGTATGGTCCTCGCGATCGCGAGGGGTCCCATTGCGATCGCGATGAAGGACCTCTGCAGTATAAAACTTTTTCATTTCGAATTTCCAGCCATTCTCTCTCAATTTTTTCCAGCTCCAACTCGCCTTAACCCTCTCTAATCTACTCAAACCAGTACTCACTTGAAGAATTCCCGTACCCTCAATTAATTCATGTTTCGTTGGTGTTTTGGTTAGTTTTCCCTCTTCTCCTTAGTTGTCTTCTCCAATTATCTAAAACTCCATTGTTGTAAATTATTGAAGCTTGGATTTACTTGTAGATTCTGCCCCTTTCGTGACTGCATGTTCGTGGGCTTGTTCAATTCACGTTCTTGGCGTAATTCTCTAGTTGTGGTATGAGCTCCACGATTTTCTTATTCCTAAATTTACATTGTTGGGTTTCTAGCTTTAGAGGCTGTTTTAGCTCGAATTCCTCGCCCAATTTCCTTAATTTTCTGGGCATGTACTCCCTTGGTCATTGTGATCATAATATGCCCTTTCATTTTCAGTTTTGGGTTGTAGGGCGCACGGGCCCGTCGGTGACCCGAATTTGGACCCAGCGATAATTGTGGTGATATGGGCATCGTTAGACTCATTTTAATGTTTTATTTATGATTTTGATAGTTTGATCCTCGTTCGGAGCTTCTCGGAGCAGCTCGGCCACGAGTATCATCGTTCCTGCAGCTTGTCGTCGGATGACAGGTAGGTTACGGTCTAAACTCCCTAGACTTAGCATATATCGGATAAAATTGTACTAGCTGGCATCCTTGGGTTGGGTTGTTAGGTTGGTACCACAGACCTTGGCCGCTTTCAGTGCTTTGCCTCGTTATTTCCTCCATTGTGTGTAGTATCCTACGTAGTTGATATTATCACCCTTATGGTCCTGTGTGGCCTTGTATTAACTCTGGACCATAGATGGTGTGTTATTCGGGGGTTCCCGTGAGTCCCGGGCATCGTTATCGTGATACTATGCTGGTTATCAGTGTTGTAGAGCGATTAGAGCCTATGCAAGGCCGATAGGTTGATTATGAGCTGCTGGACGGCTATTTGTGTTTGATCATCTCATTTCCGTGCATATAAAGAGATTTTATCCATGCTTTACTACGGTTTTGACTTCGGGCCTACTAGGACTGATTTTCTAAACTTTGCATGGCCCTGGGGGGCCGTTTCGACGAAAATGAATTGGAAATGGTTTTGACTTATCATGTGGATCTTCATGGGTTAAAGGAAAGTTAAATTATGATTTCTATCACCAATTTTACTATTAAAGCTAGACTCAGCAGGTTCGGGGTTCTAGTTGAGTTTTCTTATCAAATTGGGATGATTTTAGCCTCGGTCAGACCGAGCCCCTGAGACGACTTTCTATTGTTTAGACCTGGTTACGCCCGGGCACCCTTGGAGGGGTTTTTGAGATATTTTTCTCACTACTTTAGTCCTGGATAGGGTTTAGGCATGCATATTCGAGAGTGGGTCTCTATCTTGAACCCGGACTTGCTTCTAGATGACATGTTTCGATACTGAGTTTTAGTATGGGGCCCGGGACCTCCATGAACCTTGTCGTTCTAGACCTGGGGCCTAGGGATGCATGTGCTGGAGGGAGGGTATACGATGGAGTAGAGGTATACGAGCAGTGTCCTTCCATGGAACCCACCTGCTGGGTCGATCGGCACCGGAGGGGGTATATACAGAGCTACCATTTCACCCTGAGACATTCATGCATCATATCATTCATTGTTTGAGATTTCACCCTTGTTTTTTGTTTGTTGAGTGTACGCTCCGGATGTATAGGCGGCCGGAGGGTTTATTTTCACTTGTTTGCGTTCCTCAGTTGTATGGGCGGCCGAGGGACTGTAGGTAGGCTCTTGTTACTTTATCGCGGTGTTATCCCCTATTACGGTTATACTTATAAGATTATATAAGGCTAATTTGTTACTTATTAGATTTGAGATGGATATGATTAGTTGGGTTATTGATTCCTGTTTCTGAGCATGTCTATCTTTACGCTTCTCTTCCTTCCCTTGTACTTGAGGTTACCGTCATACCGTCCCTTTCAAACACTTATTATGTATATATTGTTATCGCAAGGATCCCAAGTGCATCATTTCTTACTTTCACCTGTGTCTGTTGTGTATATATTCTACTTGCTAGCCTTGTATGTTGTTTCTGTTGTCTTCCCTCTGGGCTAGTTCCTGTGTGAGTATTTCATAGTATTTTGTGACTACTTATTTTTCTGCTCTGTCTGTTACTACACTCTTATCTTATATGTGCCCAATCGGTCCATGATACCTATTGGGTACCTTATGCTTCGCATTTGATGCTCATACTACACTCTGCATCTTCTGGTGCAGATCCTAGTGTGGGACATCACCGTTAGATCGTTGTGAGTCATGCTTGAGGATTTTGGTCTATCTATACTTAGGGTGAGCTCTTGCGACTGGAGCTTAGCTTTTAGTTTATCTTTTGCTTTATGTACTCTATTACTACTCGAAGATATTTGTGTATATAATATTTTGGATGCTTCGTATTCCTTATATGTAGTTCCGGCTCTATACTATGATACCAGATTTTGAGTTTGATTTAGCTTCCGCATTGTACATTTTATTCCTGTTATCTATTTTCTTCGTTTTGTTCCCTTGTTTCCGCTTATTAAACTGTTTCTTTCGCTTAGATTGTTAGGTAGTAGTCCATTACTAACCGTTCTGGGCTACGAGAATTGGTTTGCCTACTGGGGGTTGTAGGTGTCATCATGACCGAGAAATCGGGTCGTGACAGTTGTATCTATACAAATAGATATCATATATGTTGGAATAGATTTCATAACTGTAGAAAAAAATTATACTTCTGTTGCAAGTCACATTGTTGTAATTGATGAATAATCTGATAAATATAATCAAACAGATATAAACATCTGTTGCAATAGATGTGAAATTTGTTGCAACAATTGTATAATTTATTTGATTATTTTTAACACTCTATATTTATTTTAACAGATGTGGAATTTGTTGCAATAGATGTATAATCTGTTGTAACAGATGTATAATCGGTTGTAACAGATATATAATCTGTTGAAAATAATCAAACAGATATAGACATTTGTTGCAATAGATATATAATTTATTTAATTATTTTCAACACTTTACATTTGTTCCAACAGATGTCAAAACTGTTGAAAATGATCAAATAGATATAGACATATGTTGCAACATATGTATACTTCATTTAATCATATGTAGTGATCAACTGATCAATTAATAACTCCAATTACATTCTTAAAAAATTAGATAGTAATTTCACCATTAAAGATGATCAACTAAGTGTATTTGTCATAAATGAAGTGATCAATTGACTAATTTTATGTGAACTACTTCATTTAACTATATGTAGTAATTAACAATGTTATTTAACTATGTTTAGTGATCAATTAATAACTTTAATTACATTCTTAATAAATTAGATAGTAATTTGATCATTAAAGATGATTAACTAAGTGAATTCGTCCTAAATAAGTGATCAATTAACTAATTTAATGTGAACTATTTTATTTAACCATATTCATTGACTCTAATAAGGATCCTTAATAAATTAGATTCATATTAGAATATTTTTTTTAAAAATGATGAATATATTACAACACATGTCAAAATCTGTTGCAACAGATGTAAAATTTATTAAAAATAATCAAACAAATTTCACATTTGTTGCAACAGATATGGTAATCTGTTGCAACAAATGTCAAATTTGTTAAAAATAATTATATAGATTTTATATCTCTTACACTAAATTACCGTATCTGCTGCAAAGGATGTCAAATCTATTGATTATAATCAAACAGATTTTGTATCATTGCAACAAATTTCACATATGTTGTAAGCCTTGGTGGATAATTTTTGAAACAATCAAACATTTATGTTAAAAATTACTTCATTTAATCATATTTAGTGATCAACAATGTTATTTAACTATATTTTCTATATTAATTTATAACTCCAATTACATTCTTAATAAATTAGATACTAATTTTATTATAACTTAGTGTATTCATCCTAAATAGAGTGATCAATTAAATGATTTGATATGGACTACTTTATTTAATTATGTTAAGTGATCAACATTGTTATTTAAACATACTAAGTGATTCATTTATAAATTTAATTATATCCTTAATAAATTAGATAGTAATTTCATTATAACTAAGTGCATTCGTCCTAAATGGAGTGATCAATTAAGTGATTTTGATGTGAATTACTTAATTTAATCATGTTAAGTGATAAACATTGTTATTTAAACTTACTAATAACCTGTTTGACCAAGCTTCTAAAATCAACTTATTTTGAAAAATATTTATTTCAAAAGTACTTTCAAAGAAGCACTTTTAATGAGAATCAATGTGTGTTTGGCTAATAAATCTAAAAAGCACTTTTGAGCAACAATTATTATTTGATCAAGCTTTATAAAAGTGCTTTTAAGTGTATTTTTATCAAAAGTGCTTTTCAAAAAAGTGCGTTTGGGGAGAAGCTACTTTTTTTAGCTTCTGAAAAATAGCTTCTGCTACTCCCTAGAAACACTTATTTTCTCTCAAAAGTTGGGTCAAACGCCTTAATTTTTTAAAATAAGATTTTTTTAAAAAAAAAATAAACACTTTTGATTAAGAAAAAATAAGTTTGACCAAACAAGCTATAAGTGATCTATTTATAATCCCAATTACATCCTTAATGAATTAGATGGTAATTTCACTATAACTAAGTGTATTCGTCCTAAATAGAGTGATCAATTGAGTGATTTAGTGTAAAGTAATTCATTTAATCATATTAAGTGATCAATATTATTATCTAACCATGTTAAGTGATCAATCACCAACTCCAATTACATTTTTAATGAATTAGATAGTAGTTTCATTAAAACTAAGTGTGTTCATTCTAAATGAAGTGATCAATTGTATAATCTAGTATAAACTACTTCATTTAACCATACGAAGTGATCAATATTGTTATTTAACCATGTTAAGTGATTAATATATAAATTTTATTATATCCTTAATGAATTAGATGATAATTTCATTATAATTAAGTATATTCGTCCTAAATAGAGTGATCAATTGAGTGATTTGATGTGAGCTACTTAATTTAATCATGTTTAATGATTAATATTGTTATTTAACCATGTTTAGTGATCAACAATGAGCTTCCTTAACAAATTAGATTCACATAAAATTATTTTTTTCAACAAATGGTGAATATATTGCAACATATTCACCATCTGTTTGATTATTTACAACAGATTTCATATCTATTGATATAGATGATGAATATATTACAACATATTCATCATCTGTTGATTATTTTCAACAGAATTTCATATATGTTAAAATAGATGATGAATATGTTACAACAGATTATAAAATCTGCTGCAACATATTGACCATCTGTTTAATTATTTTTAATAGATTTCATATCTGTTGAAACAGATGATGAATATGATACAACAAATTGAGAAATTTATTGCTACATATTCACCATTTGTTGAAACAAACAAGCAAAGGTCAATATGTTGCAACAAATTTCATATTTGTTGCAATAGATGTTAGGCATCTATTGCAATATATTCAAAATCTATTTGATTATTTTTAACAGATTGAGGAATCTATTGTAACAGAATGTGAATTTCTTTGAATTAAGAATAACATATAAAGAACTTGTTTGGATAGGTTTATTTTAAGCTGCTTTTTTTAAGTTGAAAATTCCAACTTTTAGCTTTTAGCTTTTTTTTTTTGCTATTTTAGCTTAAAATTAAGTGTCCATAAGCACTTTTTTACTTACCCAAACACTATAAAACAGCTTAAAAGCTATTTTAACTTAAAAAATACTTAAAATAAGTCAATCCAAATGGGCTCAAATAACTTCAATACATCTGAACATATGTGAAATAATTGATACTGATAAAATAAAATATAAACAAATAATTGTTCCACATCACAATTAACTAAAAATATTAAAATATAAATTTAAGTAACTATGTTTGTCTCAATCACAATCATAAATTACATATAATCCATCACAATTAATGAGCCTACCTTAAGACTGCAATTTCTTATGCACCATTCCAGTAGTCTATACCATGTGTGTTTTTGTCACTGTGTTGTCAGTCATCAAAGTGTCTGAAAGTAAAGTAGCTAGAATTATCAATAAAGATTTTGATCATGTTGATTTTTTAATCTAGATTCACCATCTTCATTTTTACCATCACGTTGAATTTTCTCTACCTCTCCTTTTTCCTCTCCTTCATCTTCATCATTTTTATCATCTTCATTGTCACCATCTCCTTCCTCTCCTTCTTCTTCCACTATTTAATCTTCTCCGCCTCCTTTATGTCCTTTCCCAGCTATATTTACATCTTCTTCATCATCTTCTTCATCATCTCCTTCATTTACTTCATCTTTGTAACACCCCGGAAACGTATCCAGCTTTAAACTCATACTTGTAGAAAATTTTGGACTTTCAGGGACCACGGGTCAAGTTCACGAGTTGTGAAAGGTTCCACGAGTCATGGAAGTGACTCGTGATTCCAGTCCTACAGACCCTCCTCAGGTCTGACAACCACGAGTCACTCCCATGACTCGTAGAAGTTTCTACGGATCGTGCTGTTGACTCGTGGAAACCTTATCAGAGGCAGCCTTAATTCCCTGACTTCCACGACTAGGTTCTACGACTCGTGGAAGCTTCCACGAGTCATCTTGTTGAACCATAGAAGACCTCCTGTAGGTTGAAATTCCTAACAATTTCCACGATTAGGGATCCACGAGTCTTGGAAAGGTCTACGAGTCGTAGACTCCACTCGTGATCCCTGAAGCCGACCAAATTCCCAGCTTTTCTTAATTTAATCAAAGGGGCATTTTAATCATTGCCCACCCTTTTAACTACTAAGTGAAGTTGTTTTGACTATTCCTAGTAGGGTTTTCACTCATATTATCCTAAGTCTTTTCTAAGCTCCTCATTCACCTCCCAAAAAGGAAAAGTTCCTCTCAAGATTCCAGTTCAAGCCTCCTAGATCTTTCCAACCAAGTGGGTAATCTTCCACCACGGTATGTGGATCTTTAACAATGGGTTCCTTTCACCCTTGTGCCCAAATCCCCCAATTCTTATTTTGATTTATGAAGTTATGAAATTAGGGTTTTTGATCAAAATTGGAGAAAGTTTATGAAATCAGTTTCTATGTCTAAATTCATGGCTTCTTATTGATTATGCATGATTTGTTCATGATTCCTTCATTGGTTTTAAAAGCCCAAGCTTGAAAGTTGATTTCTAGCATGAACCCATGAAATTACATATTTTCAAGAGGAAGTTGGCATGATTAGATATCATGGCCTTTATGAATTTATGAAATTGCATGCGTAATTCTTCAAGTATGATTTAGAAAGAAAAGCATGTTTTGAAATATGACTTTTCTAAGCACTATGAACTATGTTATGAAAGTTGCATGATACCCAATGTGTTTTCATGCATTATGAATAAGATTTGGCATGAAAGTATGCCTTTATGAAATTATGAGCTATATGTGCATGTTTTAGGAGTAGTACTTAGCACCGTGTGGACGGGGTGAGAGTACCCTTAGTCCCAAAAACTATATTGCCAGTGTAGGTTATTGATAACGCTCAAACTACACCTCAATTTACGAAGCGTAAGCGATCGTTGTCAAATATATAACCCAACAAGGTTGGGGTCGAATCCCACAGAGAATATGGTGATGATTAAGTCTTTGGTGAATTAAGTGACTAGTTGTCAATCGTTTCCAGTAAATAAGGGGGGGTTTTGTAATCAAATTGTAAACAAAACGATAAGAAACGTAGGGGGTTTAAATCAGTATGAGAGATTGAACTAGGGATGTGTTCACCATGGCGTTGTAACAATGTCGATTCTAGGCTTAACCGGGTTCTTTCTATATGATTGTCACGATGTGATTGCGTCAATTGTATCGTCTAAACGTCTCTCGACCGAATAAACAAATTTCCTTTTCTATTCTTTCGACCTCGAAACGATGTACTTTTTAGCTTAGCAATCCTAACATCAAGTAGAGTAATCCAGTTACGGCATTATTCTTTAAGACGAGAGTTTGTAGTCTCGAATCCTTGTTGTTAATCAAGTTTTCCCGGTTTACATCTCTTTACTCAAGCAAACTAAACCTAGGCATGTTCTAATGTTTGCAACCACTAGAAAACGTGACATAAAGTATGATTAACAACGTGACAATACATATATCGAGCCCAACGCTACCCGGAATCTATATTGCTACGTTTGCCATGGCTCCCACAACCCTAGTTGCGGGAGTTTTAGTTCCTCATGCTCGAAGATGAAAAGAAGAAAGTCATGTTCATAAAATAATAAAGAAACGAGATCCTTACAATATATTGAGAACAATCTTCAAGTATCCAAGAACAATAAAAACCAAGAACTCAAGAACGAATCAAGAACAATAATGTTAATTCAAGAATCGTGTTCTTGCTCTCGAAAACTAACTAAAAACGTGTTTTAAATAATGGGAGAATAATTTCTAACATAAACCTAACATAGGGTATTTATAGGAGTCAAAGAAACCAAATCCAAAACGGGCTAGGAATCCCCAAAAACGCGGGTCGCCGCCTGAGTCACTGCCTAAGCGTGACGGTCAGGCTGACGGACCGTCAAGGTAGTGACGGACCGTCACCTGGACCGTCACTGCTAGGCAGTGGTTCAACCTGGAGGTCTGCCTTGGTGTGACGGTCCCAGTGACGGACCGTCACATGTGTGACGGGCCGTCACTCAGGCCGTCACACTTAGGCAGATTGCTCTTTTTCGCGTATTTCCGTCCGTTTCCGTGTTTGTTTCCATTTCCTACAAATACAACATCAAAACATCAAAAACAACAATGGTTGCTTGAAAACGTACGATTGTTCTTAGTAAAAAGGAGTCGAAAGTGACGTAAATTAGCGTCACATCAACACCCTCAACTTAAAATGTTCGCTTGTCCTCAAGCAACATAACATAAAACAATAATACGACTCTACTAAGAACACAAACTCATGTCTATAGCAACTCATGTTCATTCAAACTTATTCAATTAAATCATGCTCCCTTGTAACACACGAATGTATGAACACTAACTTGCAAGGATCCAAACATGTCATTCCGATATGATAGAACATTATGCATACACACCCGCAGCTATTCTAACAATCAATAGACAATATAGCCATCTTGGTGCCCTCACCACAAAGAAATCCCACACACAAGATTTGGGACTAGGTAAGCGCTCACACTCACAAACGATTTCAAACAATGCACATGCGATACCATAGGCTTGCCCTGACTATTCTATTTCAGTTCTTCAGAAAGCTACTTAGGATCACTACAGGACTTGTATTTGCTTGTAATGAGGCTTCGGGTGCAGGTAGGATGCATTTAGGGGTTAGTGACTAAGCCCTCCTTGGAACCATTTACATCTTATCACCACATAACTTCACTTTATCCATCCTTAGTCACCTTTTTATTTCCTTGATTCTAGATACAGGTGCGGCCTCTTTATTGACAATTCTTTTCGTTTCTTTTTCGATCTTTTTCATCTTTCTTTATTTTTCTTTTCTTTTCTTAGGCGCACACCCAGATTTTCATTCTATTCAACAACAATCCTCTCCATCCTCTTTTTCTTCTCTTTTACCACTGTAGTAGCCACCCTCAACTTAGGCTGATTGCCTACGTCAAGGTGCACAATGTCCATTGGTAGGACCAGGGCAAAAACATGGTTTACCTCTATAGTAGCCACCCTCAACTTAGATTGATTGCCTACGTTAAGGTGCACGATGTCCAAGGAAGGACCAGGGCCAAGATAGGGATTCAAAGTTAAACAGGAATGGTGACAGGTTATTGAAAGAATAAGGTCAATTATGGCTCAAACAGGGATCAAAAGGGATTATTTGTATTTGGACGGTCATATAGGCTAAGTGGACTGCATCAAAAAGGGCCTGTGATCCTTTCCTAAGCAACCAAACTTCAAACTTAACAAAATAGACCGGGCAAGTTCTAGATGCATGCACAGAGTAAGAATTTATGACAATTAAATCTCACACACTCTTAGCACCAAGAAACTATATCGCTACCAACTATCAAACAACCGCTCGGCTTAAGCATACTCATTCTAATCATATTCACACAATGACATTCAAGGATCCAGACAGTCAATTGTTTCAACATAAGCTCAAAACCAGAAAATTTTTCAAGGGGCCTCGTTTTTAGACAAGAACAACGCATGCTTGCTATAGACACTAAAAAAATTTAAAACAACAACCTAAACATGCCGGTTCTACTAGATAGCACACCGTAGGGAAAAGAAATCGGCAACAAAAACCCTCGGTGGTGACTCACAGGTTTCCCAACACCCTCAACTTAGACTCATGCATTGTCCCCAATGCATACATATGAAAACTAAAAGCTGTGAGAATAACGGAATACCTGTGAAGTCGATATGACTCAGAATCTGGAATGATGTTGGAGACCGTCTGGGTCTCCAAAACAAGAGAACTCAATGGAGTGTGGCGTTCCAGCTTCCTCTTTGGGCTCCATCGCTAGTCGCGACAACTTCTTCGCTCTTTCTTTGCAGATTCTCTTGCGGTGTTTTCGTTTTCTCGATTTACTTTCACCGCCTGCCTCTACATATCTACGCTCTCGCGCCATACTTTTTACAACAGCTAGAGTCTCGACCAAACACTTCTCCTCAAGGTGCACATCCGCAGGAGTTCCTCAATGGCATTCATGACCGCGACCACTCTCATGTCACTTGGTCGCTTCATCAGCTTGGTTACATCAAACTTGACCAATTCATTGTTCAATCGGAAGGTCAGCTCGTTTTTCTCCATGTCAACCAACACTCTCGCCGTAGCTAGCAATGGTCGCCCCAAGATGATAGGAACTTCAAAATCTACTTCGCAATCCAGGATCACAAAGTCAGCAGGGAAGATAAGCTTACCGATCTTCACTAGCACATCAGACAATACTCCAACAGGTCGTTTTATCGAACGATCAGCCATCATCACTCTCATGGACGTTGGTTTAGGAGGTCCCCAACCCAATTTGTCATACACTGCTAGCGGCATCAAATTTATACTAGCCCCAAGATCACACATAGCTCTTCCGAAGTTGAGCTTCCCGATGGTACATGGAACAGTGAACGCACCTGGATCTCCTTTCTTTTCCACTAATGATCTAGAGGAAATAGCGCTGCAGTGATGGAGGTTGTCTTCCGGCTCAAAGCTTACCGTCCGTTTCTTTGTAATCAAGTCCTTCATGAACTTGGCATAACCGGGCATTTGTTCTAGAGCTTCCACCAAAGGTATGTTTATCGAAATTTCTTTCAACATGGTCACGAAGTTCAGGAACTTGCCATCGTCAGCTTTCTTTTTCAAACGCTGTGGGAACGGAGGTGGTGGTCGAGGCCTCATCGTTGGAAGCTTTTCAGCTTCCTTACATTTATTCGCAGGCTTTGGAATGTCCTCTTCCTCTACCGCCTGATCATCTTTTGCAGCCTCACCTTGTGCATGAATTACCGGATGTGATTCCGGTAATATTTTTCCGCTTCTAGTGGTGATTGCCATGCAGCTTGCGTCATTTTTCGGATGGGTGGTGTCGCCCGGCAAAGTACCCGGTTTCCTTGGGTTTAGAGATGCCGAGATGTGACCCACTTGCTGCTCTAGTTGCTTGATAGCGGTTGAGTGTGACTCCACTACCAGACTCAATGATGATAACTCATTCCGCATTGCCTTTACCCCAGAGTCAGTCGATTCCCCCTTAAGCAGCATCTTCGCCATCATATTCTCAAGTTTGGATGTCTCAGCCTCGCTGCCTGCTTTGTCCCGATTGCTAGGTGGTATATACAACCCACCTCTATCGGTGTTGTTCCTCCAGCTTCCTTGGTCGCGATTTTTGTAGCCACCATTCTCATAGTGGTTTGGATAGTTCCGACCTTGGTTTCCTTGGCCATTGGCCTGGAAACTCCCCACATAATTCACGTCCTCAGTTTCTATACCTTGGGAACTGGCAACCTGTACCTTCTCCATACTTCCTGACGTCAAGTGCTTTGTCAGGAGATCTAACTGTGTTTTCAGGTGCGCCATGTCTTGGTCGCGTTCCTCCTCTTTCCTACGCTGCCCAGCTGACATACCAACTGTGTAGGTGCTAGCTGCAACCTCTGAATCTCGTGTATGCCAGGCTCTGTTGGTCTTGGTGAGCCTGTCCAACGTAGTTGTGGCCTCAGCAAGAGAAAGTCCCATGAATGCACCACCTGCTGCGTTGTCTAACGTCGGCTTTGTAGCCGAATTTAATGCCCTATAGAATGTCTGCATCAAGACGTTGTCGGCCAATTGATGGTTCGGGCACTGTGCCAGCTTCTTCTTAAATCGCAACCAAGTCTCGTGCAGTGCTTCGTGTGGTTTCTGCCTGAAGTTACTAATCTCATCCCTCAACTGTATCATCCGAGAGGGAGGAAAGAACCTTTCTAGGAAAGCTTCTCTCAACTCTCCCCACGTTGCGATAGAGTCGGGGGCCAATTCTGTCAACCACAATGCTGCCTCATCAGACAGAGACAACGGAAACAACCTGAGCCTGATCGCTGTCTGACTCCCGCCTGGCAGCTCGAATGATTTGCATATGCCCACGAAGTTCATCAAGTGCTGGTTTGCATCGTTGCCAGCAACACCGCGGAACACTCCTCTCAAGTTCAACAGCTGTATCATCGTGCTAGTGATGTTGAACTTGGCTCCGGGCGGTAGCGGTGGAACAATAATGGCGCCCGTCGCGCCAGCTCCATCTAAATCAAGCTCATCATCATTCCGTGCACCATCGTCCTGCAGACCACCAGCATTTAGGTTTTGTTGGGCCTGCAGTTCAGCAGCGAGCCTTGCTGCCTCTAGTTGTGCGGCCATGTTCTGCCTCAATGTTCTAGCAAGTTCGGGGTCGTAAGGTATAATTTGTTTCCCCGAACTTCGGGTATTATGCATGCACAACTTTGTACCCTGTCAAAACAAAAACAACAAACAAACGTAAAGCAGGAAATTATAACAAAAAGTCAAATAAACACTAAACTTAATCAAAAACCGTATTCCCCGGCAACGGCGCCATTTTTTATAACGCTCAAACTACACCTCAATTTACGAAGCGTAAGCGATCGTTGTCAAATATATAACCCAACAAGGTTGGGGTCGAATCCCACAGAGAATATGGTGATGATTAAGACTTTAGTGAATTAAGTGACTAGTTGTCAATCGTTTCCAGTAAATAAGGGGGGTTTTGTAATCAAATTGTAAACAAAACGATAAGAAACGTAGGGGGTTTAAATCAGTATGAGAGATTGAACTAGGGATGTGTTCACCATGGCGTTGTAACAATGTCGATTCTAGGCTTAACCGGGTTCTTTCTATATGATTGTCACGATGTGATTGCGTCAATTGTATCGTCTAAACGTCTCTCGACCGAATAAATAAATTTCCTTTTCTATTCTTTCGACCTCGAAAAGATGTACTTTTTAGCTTAGCAATCCTAACATCAAGTAGAGTAATCCAGTTACGGCATTATTCTTTAAGACGAGAGTGTGTAGTCTCGAATCCTTGTTGTTTAATCAAGTTTTCCCGGTTTAAATCTCTTTACTCAAGCAAACTAAACCTAGGCATGTTCTAATGTTTGCAACCACTAGAAAACGTGACATAAAGTATGATTAACAACGTGACAATACATATATCGAACCCAACGCTACCCGGAATCTATATTGCTACGTTTGCCATGGCTCCTACAACCCTAGTTGCGGGAGTTTTAGTTCCTC